>CM069862.1:140668384-140673384 GCA_036172795.1 Pelodytes ibericus
GCCTAGAGATGAAAATCCCAGGCACTTTCTCCAAGCCATGTGGTGTTACACGGACACTGGAGCCATCCCGGATGTAGAAACCAAGTGGTTTTTCCATGCCATGTTTATACAGGCGAACTCGGCGATGTGTTTCTGGGAGAATATCAACATCAATGATGGACGAGACTGGCCTGAAGTCGCTCGGCATACCAATAACTATGTGAGGTTTCTTCCTGTTGATTTCTGGACGTAGCACGGTGGCAAGTACAGTTTTCTTTTTCGTTAATGTGTCTGTACCAAAAGCGCTGTAATCTGCTTCTTCTGCAATGAGAAAAATAAAAATAAATGAATTCCATTGCATGGAAACAAATTAAAATCTATGATATGCAGGCAAGATGAAGGGAAAAAAAAAATGTATACAAATTTGATAAAACTCGGAAAAAGGAACAAAAAATACTACACTAACAAATAAAAAAAAAACCTACCACACAACTCTGAAAGCAGAGAACAAGCAAAGAAAAATGTCTAATGACTAACTAGTAGTCAATTTTGTTAAACATGCAATAATGTTTAGTCTTCTAGTGCAGGGCTCGACAAACCCCAGGTCGCCATGGCGAACTAGAAATTAAGCCTGGCGCCCGGGTGCCGTTACCTTCATGGCCCCGTTGCCGTTGCCATTCGTGTGTTTTGGATTTTTACAGCGCGAGGGGGGAAGTCTGTGCGGATTGCACAGACAGTAAGCTCCGCGCCCTCGCGCAACGCGTGTGAGTGCTGGGTGTCGTCACTTGACAACCCAGCACACAGCTGAAAGAGCAAGGAAGATTGGCTGAAGCACGAATGTTCCCCCTCCCCCGCAATGAGGTAAGGCAGCAGGGAAGGGGAACATTCGTGCTGCAGCCGTTCTTCCTTGCCATTTCGGATGAGTGCTGGGTTATCAAGAGACGACACCCAGCACTCACAAGTTAAGAAGTGTGTGAGGTGTATATGTATATGTGTGAGGTGTATATGTGTATGTGTGGGGGGGGGTGTAGATGTGATGTGATGTGTGGGGGGGGTGTAAATGTGATGTGATGTGTGGGGGGGGTGTAAATGTGATGTGATGTGTGGGGGGGGGGTGTAAATGTGATGTGATGTGTGGGGGGGTGTAAATGTGACGTGATGTGTGGGGGGGGTGTAAATGTGACGTGATGTGTGGGGGGGGGTGTAAATGTGACGTGATGTGTGGGGGGGGGTGTAAATGTGACGTGATGTGTGTGGGGGGTGTAAATGTGACGTGATGTGGGGGGGGTGTATATGTGATGTGGGGGGGGGTGTATATGTGTAGTGGGGAGGGTGTATATGTGAAGGGCGGGATATGTATATGTGAAGTGGGTTGGGGTGTGTGTGTGTGTGTGTGTGTGTGTGTGTGTGTGTGTGTGTGTGTGTGTGTGTGAGAAGTGGGTTGGTGTGTGAATTGCGTGATTGTCTGGCTCTTAAAATTCTTTGCTGGCTCCTAGAATCAAATTAAATTTGTCAAGCCCTGTTCTAGTGCTAAAGGTAGAACTCATCATATAGTGCTATCTAAAGAAAGCCCTAATTAAATAAAAAAATTAAAAAACAACCCCAAAAACTTGTGAGTACAGTAAATGAGAAATTTATAGCTAAACACAAACTCAGCAGAAATGTAAAAACAGCTATTGTCCAGTAGAACATTGGTAAACAGTCCAATCCTGAAGGGGTTAATATATTATTAATTTTTTTTTTTTAGGCAGGGAAACTGTTACAATAAGGTGGGAAATATAAAAGCCATTTATAAAACAATTTCTGTTCTGTTAGTCAATAACTATAACATGTTTTACTTAAGAGCCACAACAATAATTAATTATAGATGGGCCATTTAAAAGATTATAACCTCAAGGTCAAGTTGGAGAGATACTAATCTTGAGGAGGTGGGGGAACCTACTTGCAGTAAAGGTATGATTCTGTCACATTAGCTTAACGGAGCACTTATATTAAACACATGTACAACCTACAGAGATTATGTGCAATGCACTTTTTATTTAAAAACCATACACAGTTCTGTTGTAGTTCTACACTGAAAAGAATTTGACAGGGGCCAATAAATTAAGGTACGAAGAACTCTTCCTATAACTGCAACAATAACATACTTTATTCACAGCTTTTAGAAAACAGGATACGATGAGGGGAAAAACAGACCAGTTTCATTGCAAAAGAGAAAATGTATAACCAAGATACATTAACCAAGAAAATTAACCAAGATTTAAAGTTCTGTTTTATTTATATTTTCCAGGATATACGGGTTCTCTTTTGTAATGAAACAAAAAAAAGTTTCCTTAATTCACATGATGCAGCACTCATCTTTAACATATTATTGCTTATCTATATACATAGCATGTGATGTACATTTATTTTTACTTTAAATCAATTTACAATTCTCCTGTAGTTTTACAATGAAAATAATTTTCACTGGGGCCATAAATATGCGTGACATAAGGATGGCTTGGGAAATTGTCGGGACTGTTGCTATAGCAACCACAATAAATCCATCAACTTTATTTGCAGTTTTTGAGACAGGAAGAGTAGAGGAAAAATCTGATCAGACAGAATTTTTTTTTTTTTTAACTTTTCATGATGCAGTAGTTATTTACAAAATATTTTTTTTTTATTTTTTAAAACACAGTAGGTTAAACATCCTTTTTAAACAGATTAGTTAAGCTGTCAAGATTTAGCTGCCAGATGCCAAGAGGACATATTTAAACACATTGTAGTGGTTAAAGTGTACAGGACCATGCCCCATTATGGTGTTGTAATATTAAACATCAGGTGGGTACCATATAGATGTTCTGGGTGATTTGAGTTGGTGCATTGATGAGAAACTGGTGGCCTGCAGGTATTTTGTTTAGACCATATCTTAGATGAAGAGTCCATAGATTCTTTGTTACTACCTCATAAAAACTATATCCCTCCCACACAACATTCTGCACATTAAAAAGTTTACATACGTTAAGAATTGTTTGACTCAGATAGCAGGTAGAGGTAACAAATTCACATATGACAAAAGCAGAGATGCCAAGGCTGTTTTAGCAATGTGTCATTAATCTCTGTCAGACACACCTTGGACATTGGAGTAATACACTCATGCAGAACTGCATAGCTAAGTCAGAATTGTACACAACTACAATTTACACGAGGTTTAGTTGTATGAGTAACAAATGAGTCTATGTTAAAATCACATTTATTAAGATGACCCAGATAACCTCTGTTACGAAAGTGTTAAAGATGGTTATTAATTTATTTCTTTTTAAGTGCCAAGTGAAATAAAATCCTGTTGGTGCTGGCATCCGTTACATCACAACTGAAAAGCCGACTCAAGTGGATGGGTGAGTCAGTGACTACACACAATCCCAAATATGGGCATGGAACCAAAGTACTGGATTATAGCAACATTCCATAGTGCTGTGTGGCAATCTAGACTGGCAAGCTGAAAGGGGGTGGGAGGATAACAATTGCTGCATTAGCAGGACCACAAATGTATTTGAGAAATGTCAAAGTTAAGGCCAAAGTAGCAGAGTTGGAAAAAATATCCATTCAGCTTAAGTTTGAAATACCCTTCTCAATTCCCAGCAATTCTCTCCTTCATGAATGAAGCCCTATGATGAAGTTGTATGTGTTAAAGGGACAGTGCCATAACCAGTGGAGCCAGTATTTCCTAATACAGACTGAATGTACAGGGTTAACGCTAGAACACAGTGGAGTAAGGTTTATAGCAGAGGTCCTCCTACAATACAGACAGACTGTACTTGGAGGTTAAAACCAGGAATACACAGTGAAAGCAAGGACTTGTAGGGGGGAGAACAATGTTATCACAAAACAAACCAGATTAACAACAATAGTTAACCCAGGGCTCGACAAACCCCAGGCGCCAGGTCGCCATGGCGACAAGTAAATTGGACCTGGCGCCTGGGTGCCGTCAGCCTCATGGTCCCCTCACCACTGCCAATCCGAATTTTTTTTTTTTGCGGAGCGCGAGGGGGTAAAGTCTGTGCCATCCGCACAGACTGCAAGCTCCGCCCCCTCGCGCAACGCGTGTCTGAGTGCCGTCACGTGACATCCTGGCACTCAGCAGGCAGATCGGCTGCAACACGAATGTCCCCCTTCCCTGCAATGAGGTAAAGCAGCAGGGAGGGGGGACACGTTAAGAAACCAAGAAAAGACTGTGTGAGGTGGGTGTGTGTTTGAATATATGTGTGTATATATGTGTATATGTAAAGTAGGTGTGTGTGTGAGGTGTTTGTATATATGGGTATATGTAAAGTAGGTGTGTGTGTGTGAGGTGTTTGTATATATGGGTATATGTAAAGTAGGTGTGTGTGTGTGAGGTGTTTGTATATATGGGTATATGTAAAGTAGGTGTGTGTGTGTGAGGTGTTTGTATATATGGGTATATGTAAAGTAGGTGTGTGTGTGTGAGGTGTTTGTATATATGGGTATATGTAAAGTAGGTGTGTGTGAGGTGTTTGGATATATGGGTATATGTAAAGTAGGTGTGTGTGTGTGTGTGAGGTGTTTGTATATATGGGTATATGTAAAGTAGGTGTGTGTGAGGTGTTTGGATATATGGGTATATGTAAAGTAGGTGTGTGTGTGTGTGAGGTGTTTGTATATATGGGTATATGTAAAGTAGGTGTGTGTGAGGTGTTTGGATATATGGGTATATGTAAAGTAGGTGTGTGTGTGTGTGTGTGTGTGAGGTGTTTGGATATATGGGTATATGTAAAGTAGGTGTGTGTGTGTGTGTGTGTGTGTGTGTGTGTGTGTGTGTGTGAGGTGTTTGGATATATGGGTATATGTAAAGTAGGTGTGTGTGTGTGTGTGTGTGTGTGTGTGTGTGTGTGTGAGGTGTTTGGATATATGGGTATATGTAAAGTAGGTGTGTGTGTGTGTGTGTGTGTGTGAGGTGTTTGGATATATGGGTATATGTAAAGTAGGTGTGTGTGTGTGAGGTGTTTGGATATATGGGT